>CM060423.1:219523759-219536259 GCA_030545235.1 Helianthus tuberosus
ATAGAATCAAGTCCTTGTGAATGCGCAGAGCCAGGTGCTCTTATTTTACGACGGTAGGGACGATTGCTTCCATTACTGACCAGAAAGACACCAAATTCTCCTTTAGGTGCTTCAACTGCGGTATAGGTAGAAGAAGCTGGTACGGAAAAACCTTCTGTATAAGGTTCGAAATGATGAATTGAGGTAGAGTAGACCGATGATCCTGTAGTCATTTGGCCGGCTATTGAAAGAAAAAGCTTGCATCTGCTCCCCCTATTATATAACCGGTCCTATCTCTCTCCAAACCTAACGTGGTAGTTTCCCATCATAGGGTAGGAATAAGAGTCATTAATGGCTTTCGAGATGAGGCAGCCAGCCACTCTTCCTGGGTAATGCGCCCAAGAAACTGTGCATGTGTCACTGTTCCGGTCGTTGGGAACGGTCATGGTGTAGCCTGTGCAGAAGATGAGTGAGATGTATCCCGACAAGGTGAAAGCCATTCAGGAGATGCCGATCCCACGAACTAACTGAGAAAGAAGTTCACGGATTACGAGAACAGATTTTAAGCACTAGAACGGACGTGCTGCGCATTCGCTTGGGCTGCTCTGGCAGTACATGCTTTATCACACAACTTGGCTCATCGCTCGCATGGGCGCACTGAAATACATATTCGAGAAAGCCTCTCTCTCTGGGGGGATAGCAAGGTGGCAAATGCTCCTGGCGGAATACTACATTGTTTTCAAGACTCTCAAAGCCATCAAAGGCCAAGCACTGCCAGTGTGTTCAGGGGTTAAAGGTATCTTCCTGACCACTATCCAAAGGATTCAGGCCTCTAAGACAGTCCCATCATTCTTGAGAGTCTTTATTTGTAGCTAAAGGCAGAGGGTCCGTTACAGACAGGTGCGGAGAACTAGTTAAGGTGACTTGGGAATAAGGGCTTGGAAGAGCAATGCGTAGAATTAGTTGTTGATTTCGCCCATTGTTGTTGCGAGCTCCATTGTAGTTGGAGCGAGAGGAACGATTATCAGAAGCAGCTGAAGTCTGAGACACAAAGGCTGATTGCTGCTCACTGTGTTGTGCAGCTTGTATGCGATGAAGACGCGATTCTTGGTTAAGGACCTTAGTCCGCAGCTCCTCAAACGATGGAACAGTCTTAGAGTCGGAGATGGTTGTAACAAAAGCTTCATATTCAAAGGGCTTTGTAGTGAAAACTACTTTGGGGACATAGAAGAGAGTTGATAGCAGCCAAGGCATCAACCATGGACTTCAGTTCCCGTAAATAGGCATCCATAGGCTTGTTACCTTTCCTGTTATTCTGAATATCGAACTTCAATTTCATTTCTTTAGCCGTGGACTGATAAAAAAATCTTTGCTCTAAAGCCATCCAAACATCCATATATGTTTTGTTTTCATATTCTATTGTAGACTTCCGTCAACATGTCCACTGAGAGTGTCGCGTTCAACCAAGAGCGAACACTTTGATCCGTTCTCACCCAAGCACTATAAGCGGGGTTGAGATGAGCCCTTCCTTCGGCATCACTGATGAATTGAGGGGAACATGGGAAGGTCCCCTACAAATAGCCCATTAAATCATTACTGATGAGTATAGGTTCAAACTGCGATTTCCAGAGAAGATAGTTGCGTCAGTCTAGCTTTATGGATACGAGATGGGTGCAGCAAGAAGGGGCGCAGGTGAGAAGGATGATGGGTTCTGGTAGGTGGAAGGGAAAGATTAAGGAGATGCATTGGAAGACATGGTGTATAACGGTGAGAAGGCAGCAGAGGGAACCGTGGTATATACCTGTGGGGAAGCCATTATCTCTTAATGTTTTCGCTGACTGGCTTTACCATTGAAGTTTTGGTTACCATTTCCAGATTTGGGAGTGTTGACTGCAGAGCAGTATGGAATGGTAAGGGTGTTTATCATGGAGCGTGTACGTCCACTTCAATGAAGTTGAAATTGATCGGATTCGCACTTTCTATGGTGACGATGCAGATTGCGTGTTTTAAAGATTTTTGAAAGAAAGATGGATGGAGCGATATCTGCATTGGTATGCTACTGCATGGTTGGACTACTAGAGCAACGGCACTACTGCAAGCTTAAGAATAGAGTCGTGTGAGTGCATGGTTGGTCCTGAACCAGAGATGAGGTAAGGATATGTATACCTGGGTTAAACTTTTTGGGTTTATGAGTTGCTTTTTTCCTTTTTTGGACAAGCGCCGGAAGAGGCTTTCATTTAGTTGACGTTTTAGTGGGTGACGTCTATTAAAAAAAGAAAAAGATGAAGAGTCAGTTTTCCTATGTCTTCGGGTGCCACAGCTGCTACATTAAACACTTCGTCTATGGTGTCTTTCACCCCGGGCAACGCAAGCTGTTGCCTAGTTTTGAGTCTTGCTCACCTTCAAGTTCAAGATTCTTTACCCACACTTTCACTCACAAAAAAGGCACTGAATCAGCTAATCAGCTCAGTCGGAGACGAGATGCTGTTAAAGAGCCCTAATTCGTATTCGTGCTATGAAGTTGGTCAATCCCCAAGGATTGAATACTTTCCTCTCCTTAGTTCTTAACTTGGGTCTCTAGGAATGAATCAAATTATCGCATGAACGCAACTCCTTTCATTCATTCTTATTCTTCACTTATCAATTATATTATATATATTATAATATATTATATAAGTCAAAGCCTTAAGCTAAGCAGCATACTCGAATCCTTCAACGATGATGCTGCCGTTTTGGCTTACGACTCTTGAACTTGAAGGTGAGCGAGCCGGTTTAGTTTAGCTCACATCATGTGAATTCTTCAGGGAATTGGGCCTGTGTATAGTAATTGTTCAAAAAAACCCTACTCTTACTTAGTTCATGCTGCCGGGTGTCGATATGGCAAGTCTGGAGTCAGAAGATCGGTCCCTTCCTGCGCGTATAACACTCAGCATGTAAACTTCCTAACTATCTTGTTGAATGGCTTGTCTTCGGAAAGAAAAACAACCCTATCAGAGGAACGGAGTAGCTCGACCAGCGAGAGAGGAACGGAGTAGCTCGACCAGCGAGAGAGGCTAGCTTATTGCGTTCCAACGGCTGCTCTTTTTAGCCGATTTCCTACGTTTAGGCATTAATGTAACGATACCTGTGGAGTCCCTTTTGCGCGATAGAGGCTAAATAAGTTGGGCTTGTGCTCGAAACCCTGGAAAGAAGATAAGATGAAGATAAGATACAGTAGATCCGGAGGCGAAAGCCACACAATCAAACAAGCGGTTCAACAACACAGTACCGAAAAAGCTATGGAAAGGCATTGGCTTGAAAGAGAGGTTACGGAGTCTCTCGACTAGGTATGTTGTTAAGAAAAGACCTCCCTACCCTAGAGCTAGATTCAACTTCCCACGGGCTTGACCTAGGAAAGAAAATCGAAGTCAGTGTGTTAAGTGGCATTTTCATTTCACTTCTTGGCCTGGACACTCTCTTCGTCTAAGGTCTTGGCTTGGTCACTCCATTAAGCTTTCCCATCTCACAAGAGAAGTCTATTGAATGGGGTACGAAAGATTGCTATTCAAAGCATTTCTCCCTTCTAGGGAGATAAGATGACTCTTTTCCTTCTATGGAGCGGGATGTGAGCTTCTCGCCTACTGATCTTACTCAAAAAGAGTCAATGGCAGCAGACGCGGAGTAAGAAAACCTTGCATCACATCACACATAAGGTAGTTTACTAGATATCACTTACAGGTAAGTCTCTTTCAAGTCAATGCCTTCTTCGGCCCTCACCTTTCTCTCGCTCTGAGCTCTACTCTTCTGGTAGGTAGTACGTGCTTGCCCTGTTCGCTCATCTGATCGAGAATCTCGAATCTCGAATCTGTTTAGCCTTGCTATCATCTGCTGGTCATTCAATCTGATGGTAACTGGAATCAGAAAGAGGATAGGGGAATTAGGATAAAAAGAAAGTCTAGCACATATCTCCACGTCACGAATCTCTCTGTCTTGCTATTAGCCCTAGGCTTAAAAGTAGCAGTACCATTCGCAGGTATCTTCGTTTGAGTTCCCTCCTTTCTGGACTTCTTTTATATGTCCTATATGTCCGAATGTACCTTATTTATAGCCTCTCGGGGATCAAGAATAGGCCTTTCAGAAGGCATAGAAACTACATATGAGGAAGATGCAGATACGGAAGAGGAGCTCTACCCGGCGTTCATCCCGTAGTTGAGGCGAATCACCTTCATCAGCTTCTAGTAGGAGCTGAGCTCTTCCGCTAGCTCTGGTAGTAAGGCTCTTCGGTCAATAGTTCGTAACAAGGCTTTCGCCAACCTAGTAGAGTAAGTGGAGGACGTTGATAGACGATTTGGTCTACTACCTCGACTTGATCTATTGGGAATGGAATTTCTTTTTTGTCTTTCACGGATTAGCCTTTCGACTCCCTCCTATCGTAAGCAAGTCTTGAAGGTCGACCGATAACGAGAGAAGATTTTTCAAGAGAGTTGCAAAGAAAATGATGAACTAAAGTAGAAGGCTCAAAGAGCAATCAATCTAAGTAAACGAGATAGAGTTGATCCAAGTAGGAAGATAGCTTGTGCCAGATCAATCAATTCCCTCGGTAAGGCCTAAGATATGCTATATAGAATATATCATACCTTAGCAGCACCTTTCTCGCTCTAGAGCCTAACATAAGGCGCGGGTAATAACCGTATGGGTCGACTTTCTCAAAGAGTCCGATCTCTGTTGTTATTCATTCTAGCGACTGTTTGACGGGCTTAGATCCATAGTTAAGGTCTGCCCACGGCACGGCACAATAGCCAAACGAATGAACGAAAGACTACATAGAATGAAAGATAGCTTGAATGCAAGCAAGGGAGAACAATCCAACTATGATATTGAACTAAAGCACCTCTCCTAAAAGACTACATAGAAGCAGAACCAGAGAAGACTAACACGGGGGAGAGACAACGGGGAGGAACCCAACTACAAAAGGTACATCGAACTCGAATGAACCAGAAGGCTTCCTCAGTAAGAAACCATAAGTCTAAGCAAGAGACTTACAGGGCTTCATTCATGAACACACTATGGGAGAGAAAGCACCCTCATCGAGCTGATCGACGTCGAGGAACGAATTGACTAGTCATACACTTCCCCTGAGGGAAGGGGGGGAGAGGATGATTGCTAGGTCCGCTTACAACAAAGCCACATATTTAATAGAACAAGTCAAGCTAGAAGGAAAGAAAGCACTTTAAGATCGGTCGTGAACCAGAAAGAATGAGCCGCTACAATACCAAAAGGAAGAAATCAGCACTTGCTTCTTGAGCTGGTACAACAACTCCAGCAAGAAGGATTAGCCGATTAGAAGGCATGGCCAAGGGTACTACAAGCGGAACCCCAGTCCCAAGCTATAGGACGACAGATGAATTAGGCGCTGACTCCAAGACTGATACGATAGGCTTTGAATCATCAGTTTGATCTCCTAGATGAGAGGGCTATGGGTATAGACCCGAAAGCACCTTCACTGGCCATGGACTACTCAATCAATCGGACAACCGCTTCACTACTTCCAAGACTGAAAATCCAATGATAGAAGAATCGACTGCAGCAAAACTTCCTAAACTAGACTAGAATAATCTTTCGTAGCAGTCAAGGATGAGTTCGATCCATTAGGTTCTTCGATTTGTTCAGAGGGAGTGGGAAAGCTACATAAATTCTTTGGAAAAGCCTGCTTGGAAGCTCTCTTTTAGTCGGAGAAGTGATACCTGTCGACCGTGAGGGAGACTACCGTCGACCGTGAGGGAGACTACCGTCGACCGACCTTAGGAGGGAGACTACCGCCCCTGAGGGGCTTGTTGCTAGAGGCATCCCCTCAAATGAGATTTATCAACTCTACAACAGCTCCGGTTTTAGCAATAAGAGCCCGCCTTCCGGGTCCTATATTCTAGTTATTAGCTTCAAAGGAACTACTAAAAAAAGGAGTCAAAGCATCGGATAGTGCTACCTACGAGTGAGTCACCCGCCTGGTTACCTGTCCTTATGAAGGAAGGTGCGCATGAAAGTCTTTACGGAAGACCATCAAATTACTGATTAGGAAGGTATTTAAGGAATGAACTTCTATTACAGGGATTCTTTTATTAAGACCTTTCGGATAGATAGCCCTATTGAATGAAGGTTGAACACCAACCCGCCTGGAAAGCTAAGAGTCGGCAAAGACCTAGCTGTCGAGGAATGAAAGAAGTCGCTTTCTAGGAGAAGGAGTACGAGGAAGTCAAGTCACAGGCAAGCAACCAACAGGCTAAGAGCTATCTCCCAACCTCTCCCTTATTGACAAAATGAGAGGGATTTCAGGCAATTAGCATATAAGAATTCCTGCCCTAGAAGATCGCATTTCTGACTTGAGCACCGTCTTTAGGCATTTCAGTTCTCAGGATCTTACGAAGAAAGGCTAAAGATCGTACTGAACACAACCCTATGATATGAGTGAAGGCGAGCCAGGAAAGCACCCTGAACTCATAGGGTGAAGGCGAGGAAGCTTGAATTCAGGGGCTCCTAAACAAGAGTTTTGACTAGGTAGATTTGCCCTTCTACGCCGTTTTAGGTGAGTTCGGACTCAATCATTGACCGGAGATTGGGACAGAGTGGATGGAAACTAGCTGACTTCTTCCTGTCACTCGTACAGATCTGATTGAAGATATTGCATTAGAAAGGGATACAAAGTAACTTCCGAAGATTGAAAGAGAGGCAATCCCAGTTTGATACTGGTCTTGTTGCACTTCTTCGAGTTCATGACGGATAGCCCGCTAGGGACTGCTTGGCTTGTTAGCGAGAAAGCGCATAAAAGAATGCCATTTATCGATCGATAAAATAAATAGGCTCAAGTACATTAGTCCGTAACTGCCATTTTGACTAGGTGGATTTTGCCTTCTAGTTGACTTCTTTCTGCGGGATACCCTAGTTAGAGCAGTGAAACCTTTAAGGCAAGAGATGCGGGCAAGTCAGTCGCTAGAACTCCCAGATGCTAATAACTCGCTAGAAGGGGTAGAAAGCCTGTTCTTTTGGTACAAATCCTCTTTATTGAATGAAACTAGCTAGCTGTCTTTGAAGTCAAGTACTTAGCCGGAAAGGCAAGTCCATCGCGGGCACTACCCGACTTATTTCGGTATTGCATATAAGTACAAGTTTAGATGTGGCCATCTAGACAAGTGAAACGGTCCTTGCTGTCGAAGTTTACTACTGGATAGGAATTCCATCGGTATGGCATTAGAACCGCTCGGAGAAGTTCGATATGGAAGGTATACAGTTGATAGATCGGTATTAAAGTGAGATATTCAATCCTCTTTCTATTTAATGGTATTTCACTGCCTTTCATGTACAAGTATTGCAACTGAGACTGAGAGACAAGGGAGATCCCATTGAACTTGCCTTGATTGAATGAAGGCTAGCTGACTTCGATATTGAATGAACTCGCATGCTGGAGAACCGATGAGAGACATAGTCGATGCCAATATAGCTGTAATTTCACACTTGAGCTTTTCCCTTCGAAGAGTTGATCTTTCATTTCAAAAGTGGTATCTCCCCAATGGAGAAATGATGCTAGCCCTTTTTCCTTCGATGACAGAGATTGAAATTGATAAAGTGGATTCTCCCTAATGGTGAAATGAGACTGATTTCTAGATTTCACTGATTTCAGTGATTGAACTGATGGCAACTAGCGAGCAATCTTACTCAATAGGGGCTTTCCTAAAAGCCTTCCTTCTTGCTTGCTTGCGAGAAGGCTTTCTTGCGTTCTTGCTTAGCTTATTTCAAAGGAGAGCCAGTGGACCAATAAGCTAGCTGTCCCAACCAAGACAGGAGCTAGCCTCTTATCTTAAAGGCTATCGATTTCCTCCTTGAGGAGCAAGGAAGATCAGAGGTCACACTGGAAAGCTATCAACTAACCTGTAAGAAGACTCTTTCTTGGGGCTTCTTCTTAGTCCGTTAGGTAGTTGCCTAGAGCTATTAACTAGACCGAAAGGGGAATAACGACCAGTTTTCCTAGCGATGTACAATTCTTTTGGTATATGAAATCTCGATGTCTAGGTCAATTCAATATCGAACAGAAAGGTAGCAATTCTTTTGGCGCAGTCTTTTGGTATATGCAATTGAGAAGCCAAAGTCAGATAGAAGGGCTTGCCTTCCGCACTTTCGTATACCAAATACGAATTGAGAAGTGACTTTGTACAAAGGTACATTGTACCATCAGTCAATCAAATTTCTCCTATCCATTTAGAACCTTGAATTGGTCAAAATACGCGGACTTTCTTACTTTTCGTGGAGGATTAGACCCCGTAACTGGAGGTCTATGGCTAACCGATACTGCACACCATCATTTAGCTATTGCAATTCTTTTTCTGATAGCGGGTCACATGTATAGGACCAACAAGTCGATCATATCCCTTTCACATCTAAGTAATACTCGATCCGATAGTTTACGATATAGATAGATATATATTTAACAACAAGATTATAAGAAAAGATATTAATAGATATCGGTAGTTGTCCGGTCGTACCCAAACAATAAGATTCCTGAGGAAAATGCACCTAAGATCAAATATTTCGAGCCGGCTTCCGTGGAAAATTCAGACTTTCTTTTTGATGCTGCGATCAAATAAAAACATAAACTTTGAGGCTCAATAGCTAAATACATGGCAATTGAATCATAAGCCGGGATCATAAAGAGCATACTGCGAGTAGGAAGTGGAATTAATACAATGGATTCAGAAGCATCAAACCTCTCTTGTTCGGAAGAATCGAAACACATCGAAATGGTACCAGCCGTACTTAATAATAGAAGGATTTGGCAGAAATATGTAAAATTGTCCCTCCTAAAAAGATTATTCCAGAATAAATGGGCAATAGTTAGGAGAGGTGCGCCAGCGGCGAGCAGAAGCAAGGTTATTAGATACCTCAGGAAAGCCCGGCCAGAACCACACTCCTCCGCCTGGCATTCCAGTTCAAATACTAGTGAGGTAGACAACCTCATGTCATGCGTGAAAATAGTAAGGACCTTGCCTACGGGCTCATTGCGACACTCAAGTACGAAGGAATTCTCCACTTCATTAAGGAAGGTTTCAGAGACAGAGGATCAAAGCAAGGGAACGAGGCGACCGGAGGGAGGGTTTGGTATGGTAGTGAGACCAATAGGGAAACATAATAAATAGGGAGTCTGTGAAAGATCCATTGACACACGAAGGTAGAAGTCAGGTGTGTATTAAATAGCATAGCTACTGAATTCGCAAAGACTCCTTCCTCTTTTAAGTTAAGTGAGGAACTCGCCTGAGGGAAAGGGACTGCGACCTTCAACTCCCAAGATATATCATATAATATAGCATGTTGCCCTGAAGAAGGATTGGAGTTATTTTCCTTCGGTCCATAAACGTAACCCGTAGATGAGAATGAGAATTACGAAGAAAAGAAAAGAACTCTTCTTTCTCTTTACGATATACTTGTTCTCATCCGTCTCCATGAGAGCGTCCATCTCACTCCTTCGTAGTACGAGTTGTCTACTGGTAATCATTTGATCTGTTTTCATTTTCTGTGTAAAAATTAGGAATTCCTCTTCCAACTCGTCCCAGATGGGCGTTATGGCAAAGAACAAGAAGAAAACAAAAGGAGAGATTTGTCCAATAGTCACAAATGGTGCCTCCACAGGTTGACATCCGATCCAACCTAGTAGTAAGCGATCCGCCAAAAGCAACCAAAATATTCCTTGGTGAATCGGACGAAAACTTGAACTACGTACATACATACTTTTAAAAAAAGGTAAAGCCAACAGACATATAAAAACTGGTGCTATTGCGGCTACACCTCCCGCTTTGTCAGGTATACTACGAAGAATGGCATGGATCGGTAGGAAATACCATTCCGGTACAATATGAGGCGGGGTGGGCATCGGATTAGCAGGTATATAATTGTCGGGATGCCCTAAAACATTAGGAGCATAAAAAATAAAAATGGAAGAAAAGATAGCAAAAGCTACCCAACCTACTAGATCCTTTACATAAAAATAAGGGTAAGAAGCAATTTTATCCATCTCTGAATGTATCCCCAATGGATTATTTGATCCATATTGATGCAATGCGGCCAGATGAAGAAGACTGGCGCCTACTAAAAGAAAGGGGAGTAAATGATGAAGACTAAAAAAACGATTTAAGGTGGCATTGTCCACGGAGAAACCACCCCAAAGCCAAGTCACTATGGTATCTCCTACTACAGGTATAGCGCTAGCTAAGCTTGTAATGACTGTAGCCCCCCAAAAGCTCATCTGACCCCAAGGTGGTACGTATCCTATAAAAGTTGTTACAATCATTAATAGTAAGATTACAACTCCGATACACCGAACAAATTCCTTAGGACTGCTATAACTCGCATGATATAGACCACGAAAAAGATGAAGGTAAACCACAATGAGAAACATACTTGCCCCCATTAGCATGCATATAACGGAGCAACCAGCCCCCTTCAACATCTCTCATAATGTGTTCTACGCTGTTGAAAGCTAGATCCACATGAGGTGTGTAATGCATAGCTAAAAAAACGCCAGTCACTATCTGAATGACTAAACAAATACCAGCTAACGGACCGAACCCCCACCAATAACTAAGATTGCTCGGGGTTGGATAATCTATCAAATGCTGATTCAGTGTGGAGAAGATAGGTTGTTTAAGAATCGATAATCGTTGGCTCCTTATAGTCACTTATTTTTATTTTGATTTTTTAGAAAGAGAACTCAGGTTCCCTCACCTTTTAGCGTTCTGGGGCCTTTATATATAAAAAAAACAAAAAAACAAAAAAGATCTCAAAATCTTTAAAGTACCCTTAGCGTAGGCCGAAAGAAAGTCAATATGAGATTTGCGTTTTTCCAACGAAACAGTGAAAGATGCTGTTTTATCCTTATCCATGGATGGAGGGAGTGGATGGGGTCGCATCCGCGTATACGCCGAATTGCCTACATATCTTCTTCAAAAGAATCAGACCATTGTAGTTCAGTTAAAAAGACGTTTTAAAAAGCAATCAAAGATAAGATCGAAGAGAATGAAACGCACGTAGTGGTCATTATAGCGGTTCCTTCTGATCCTAGAAAACGCCCGAAAAAACCTGCTACGGAAGGGTCAGCGCGAACGAAGGTCTACAATAACGAAATGTAGTAGATCACACTGGAAAGGTATGGAATGTGACAAATAAACAATAGCATAACAGCCGAAATCCGTCAATTTTCTATTTTCATTTACCCGTGTTACAGAAAGCCGTCCCGGGAACCTTGCTACTAAATGAACTGAGTCCTCTATTGACCAAGAAGGTCGGTTAGACTTTAAGGGACCATTCCCTGTAAGGAATGCCGTTATTCACCCAAAGGGCGAACAGCCGAAAGCATTATATCCTCGCGTTCTACCGTTCATTCTTTTTCTTTCTCTTGCCGGTGCGGCCCTAGGAACCAGAGCATTGATTGCACTACGTACACTAATTCACAAACCTCGTGTGGGGCTAATCGTTTTCATTTCCCATCTAAGAGAACTCAGAAGAGAAAGAAAGGTTCGTGTAACACAACTGGGAGTTCTATTACTTAAGATGGTGTCCAGCTCCAGACTATATTTAGTTAGTTGCTTTCGCATCCTTACTCGGTGTAATCAAGGCCTATTCGAAAGCTGCCTATGCGGTGGGTTTGAATCCCATAGGAGTGAAATAGCTTGGTTTCTCACATAGAATTTAGTGAGTAGTGAGCTGCTTGAGATAGGGCGATGCCGTTTGTTGATCAAGTACCTCTGATAGAGGATCCTACTTCTCGAGATCAATTCGATCTCCCCATAAATGAATGGATCAGAAGGGGGTTGGATTCTCTATTTCCGGGCCGAGCGGGAGGTGAAGGCCATAAGAGAAGATTGCCATCCCGCTAAGGAAGAGGGGAAAAAGGCGCTGTCATCTATCTCGACCAGTTTCCCGAGGCGTTGGAAATCCAGACCGGCTCAGAGAATCACTGGTGCTATTTAGCCCTTCGTTTCGACAACAAAGAAGTCATCTTTGACGATTTCCCATTCCTTCCCTGCCGAGCCGCCTCTCTTCGCCCTCGGCCTTCCCTTTCTATAACATAGCCAAGCGCCCTCCTTTACAATCACTAATAAAAAAGAAATAGCAATCAAAGCCCTATCGTATCAGTATGTCTCTGTGATTTTTCCGGCCCCAGGGGACTTTACTCGACCCATTCCCCAGTCTCCCGCACTGCTCAAGTAAGCGGACCTATTCATTTAGTCCAACAATCCTTCCCTTATATCATATCCATTTTACACAGTCTTTGTTTAAATAGTGTAAATAGTGCGAGACTTTCAACTAATGAAATCTAAACCAGCTAGTTCAGTCAGATACCGGCTAAGCAACCTCTAAAGCAGCTATCGGAGCAGTAGCAGCTTGAAATTCGCATACCAAAGACGATGGAATTCCCCACTTTCTAATGCAATACGGCAAAGCTTAGGGAGTCAGCTAGTCCAACATCAGTCATTCTAATGGAATATCTGGAATATCGAACT